>NW_019290396.1:486007-512593 GCF_000500325.1 Leptinotarsa decemlineata
TCACTATTATTTCATTTCAGGTTTATTTTTGCTTAATATAATTATTACTTTCAGCTATTCATTTTTAATTATTCTTTGTTTCAGGGATTTCAAATCATTTTATATAGTAGACAATGGAAGTCCGAACTAGTGAATTTCATCATGAAACATTGTCAATCACCTTCAAACAAATCATAGCTGCTATTCCACCAGTGGAATTAGACGTAGCGGTAAAATGTGGAGCTGCAACTGTATCCACGCAGGTGAAGTCCCAAAGCAGAGCTTTTCCAAATTTCCAAGGACTTAGACTCATTCCGTCTGGACGCTTACCATCACACTAACACCAAGGGGTTCAAGAACTGAAGGAACCTCTGCGGTGGCTATAGCTCTTTTTATAAGATCATTGATGAAAAGATGTCTTGAAAATCTGCCAGAACTAAATTTACAACTCAGGCCATGATAACCACTTTCTTCTATACTGGATCCACATCTGCATTTATGAAAAAAACTGAATTTAACTTCGAATTGCTCCCTTATCCGCTGTATTCGCCAGATTCGCTTTTAGCTGTTGCTTGTTGCTGTACTAGCTGTTAGCAGACCTCAAAAAAATGTTCACCGGCAAAATATGTCGCTCGAACGAGCGACATTTTGAGACAAAAAATAAATCGTTCTACAACAGTGGTATTGAAATTTATTGATATATGGAGCTACAAATACACATGAAATTGAATCACCTGTGAAACAACTTAATAAATTCAAAATCATAAATTTCCAAAGGAGATGAAATAATATAAAAAATTATAATAAATATCTAGAGAATATTGGTGACTATTCCTCCGCATAAACCATGAATTATCTGAAACATATTTTTCACTGAAAATAAGAATGACTCCTCAATATGGACTTTCGTGACGTAAAAACATTCAACTCTGCACTGAATCACCTTGTACATTCTAAGAATATAGGCCAAATCAAATGAATTTGATACCAGTAATAGTTTGATAGGCGATTCATCTTCCAACCTTCACAGGAATAGCTCACATTGTTTGAACAGTATGAGAATAGAAAAAAAGTATAACGGTTAAGCTCCGGTATGATATTCCGTGGGTTCTCACTCCAGGAGCCGACAACACCGCGACTTTGATTAAATGATTCGATCTCGGATTTAAGACTCGGAATATTTTGATTCATGAGCGTAGATTTAAAATATAAAAGAATCAGCTTCTGTTGACTCAACCATGAAGCGCTTTGTTTAATCAGAATAATAACACACTTTTTTAGTGTCTGGAAGTGGTGGATGAAGACTGGTTGTTTTTTATCTCGTTAACTCTGATTGAGAATCACAGACTTGTAACTTTTCCTACAGTTATTAAAATGATATTATTCACCCGAAAAGACATCTTTCTATTGTGTCTCAACTCGTACTTGATGAACTTTTGATGAGAAAAATGACACTGAGATTTTCAATACTATTCACATGGCATGGATTTAGGAGTTTCTCAAGGCCGTATTTTGGAACCTCTTTTCTTTTTATTTATATCAATGGCATGCCGAAATATATAAGCACGAATTGTATTGCTTCATATGCGGATGATTCAACTCTAGCATTAACACAATTCACCATGTGGCATGGATTTGGGAGCTCCTCAAAGATCTACTTTGGGACCTCTGATCTTCTTATTTATATCAACTGCATGCCAGAATATATAAACACAAATTTTATTGCATTAACACAATTCACAATTGGTTTAGAAAGAAGTCATTAGTGCTATATTCAAGTAAGAAAGATTTAAAGTAATTTTATTTTAGAGAATGAACAAGCTCATGTCTACATCATCTGGTGATAACAAATTGTTTTGTACGTGCATAGATAACAAAATGACGTAACAGTAAATGAAAGGGTTAATACTGAGTAATATTCTATCGTATAATTGGGATATATATCCAACAGAACAGCTCCTGAATATTTATATTGTTCTTATAAACTTCTCTTGCAATATCGCTGTGGGACTGCTTTTTCAAACCTCATGAAATTTTTGTGTCTAAGAAAAGGGTTATACTTTTAATATCGAATTGAATCATCAGAAGTCTTACAAAAAATATTTGATTGAAGATGGAATTATCTTTGTACTATGTATTTGTTTCTCAATAGATATTTATCCTATTGTGTCGTGGTGACCTAAAAGGATTTGATAACTATTATCATTATCATCATCATGTTACGCGCCGATACTGCCCTTCCATAACCCACATCGTGAGGAGAGAGATCATTGGATCCAAGAATCGTGTTTCCTGAGTTGACCAGTAGTAAACCAAGACTGACAGTCTTCTGCTTGACCTTGAAATTCAACGATCATAACAACTATTTTAACAAAATGGTCTGGATAGAGTCTGTGAAGTTCAAAAAAATCTTCATCTGCCATCATACAGTTCAACTTTCATTCAAATTGTCGTTGAGAACAGAACAATTTCCTAAAATTTGGAAAAGCAGCTAAGTAGTATGTACTTTCAAAACTGGTGCAAAAAAAACATTCAAAATTATAAACCAATAAGTATGTTCTCACTGATTTCCAAACTCTTTGAATTGTTTCCAACACCCATTCTTACTTTGCATTTTAGAGATCTAGTCAGTGATCAACCACATGGTTTCACAGCTGGAAGATCTACAGTCACCAACCTCCCAGTATATCAAAATGAAATATCAAAAGTTACAAATGTATTCTGATTTTAGTAAAGCGTTTGATCGAGTTAACCATAAGCTACTGGTACATGAGTTGATCTTGCTAGGTATTTCCAGTTTTATTACTCAATGGAAAAGCGATTATCTCAAGAATAGATTGAAGATTGAAGTCAAAATTAAAATCTTTGAATCAAAACGAATCTTGGTACCTACTGGAGTGCCTCATGAGGTTTCATTTGGAACCTCTGCTGAAATTCAATTCATTACTGTGAATTCTTGATACTTGCAGATGACCTGAAGCCATATTTGCCTATCGAAAGTATTGAAGATTGTCATAAGATACAAGATGATATCATTTATCTATATGCTTGGTCTGAAAACAATGGGATGTTGAATTAGGGAAAATGCTTCTGTATAATGTTTGCGAGAATCGATAACAAAATATTTCTCAACTATGTTCTTGATGATGCCAATCTGAATCGGCTCAATGGAACAAGAGATTTTGGTATAATTTTTGATGTGAACCTTTCATTCACCACCCACATCAACACCACCATCAATGAAGCTCGTAAAATTCTTGGTTTTGTCTTCCGAAATTGTAAGGATCTAAGAGTAAATGCCACAAGAATTGTGACGTTTGTAAGATCTGTTTTGAAGTATGCGTCACCAGTCTGGTATCCTCATTATAAAGTTCATTATAAAGTATTTTGAAGCAGTGCAAAATAGATTTCTCAGACTCTTTTCCTTGTAGAACCAACAACGATATCATTACCTGTTCGTTCAACTAGGAACAATGATATATGATGGAATCGGCCAATACTTGTTGAAAATCCATAACGAACGTATTCTAAAATCACTTTTTTGTGTGATTTTAACTAGATAGTTTTACAAAAACGCAACACGTGTTTCGCCATAAAATGGCTTCCTCGGGCGTGTCTTAATAACTAATTCTACACATTAAATGCTATATATACCTTATTCTACAATTTGAATTACCTGAATTTCAAGTACCTGATTCTACAATTTGAAGTACCTGAATTTCAAGTACCTGATTTTTTACCTAAGTTTGTAATGAATTTAATTACCTGAGCTTATGTTCCATTTTCCGCATTTGAAAAATTATTCAGTAACGGAGGGTTATTTAATTCTAATTGATCATTCAGTAAATTACCCGAATTCCTGAATCTATTGATTTCTAAACATTCTAGAAGATTGAGTTTCAAACTCTTCTCTTCTAAATGTAACACGTCGCTTTCATGATTGAACTCATGTCCTTCTGCTAAAAGGTGGTTTGCAAATGTAGTATTGGTCTTTCTATTTACAAAATGACTTCTATGCTCTTTAATTCTTTGAGAAAATGTCCTTCCAGTTTGGCCCGTATACTTGAATAAATAAATGCTTCTATGGACTCATTTCAATCTTGAAAAAGGAAGTATCTTTTTGCCTATTTTCATTGAAAGTCAAACTACAAAAAATGTCCAACTTCCGTTGTCTATTTTATCAATTAATTGACAAATTTTCTCTAATCAGCTCACGGATATGATCAGAAATAACGTTTGTCTTTCCCAAACTGAAGAAATATTGAGTTTCTAACTTCAAACTTCTACAAACATCCACCTAATTTATTCTACACGGATTAAGTACAATAATGGAAGTTTCCTTCAGAAATAATCCACCCTTATTTGATATCATAGCAATCGGCTACCCCATGAACAGCATCCCTTGCAGCTTGATTGATGGCGGTTGTCAGATTGTTATTGCTGATCGATTTCTGTTATTACTATGGAGTGACAAGTGGGTGAGAAAATCAATACGAAAACAATATACATCATGTTTTTTCCTTGGGGATGAGGGTTGATATACAGTCACTGCTGAAAAGAATGTTGGAATGAAATTTTATAGTTACTGCATGTGGAATTTCTTCTTAGCAGGATTATTCAGTAAATTTTCAACGAAAGCTTCAGCTTCTATTCTTGATTTCTATTGAATGAATGTGAACAGATCCCACAGAAAAAAAAAAACAAATAAAGCAAAAAGCGTGATCATAGTATACAGGCTGTTTCCCAACTGCGGTGCAAAAGTTCAGAGGGTGATTTGTTAGGTCGTTTTAAGAAAAAAAATTTCTTTGAACATATGTCCGGAGTTGCTTTTTTTGAGATACATTCACTTGCTTCAAAAATAAATTAAATTCAAATCAAATCAATTTATTACATTACACAGTTCAAATGATATAAAAACAAAAGTTTGTTTTTTTTATAAGTTTTTCATATGAATTTTCTCTCCATTATCGCTGGACTTGTTCCTTTACCTGTTCAATCCATTTAATGCGTCATTTTTGTATGTTAACATTTTTGTGAACTTCCCCCGATTATTTTCAACCTTTGATAAGTTATAACTCTTTGAAATTTATAGGGCGGCCATCGAGTTTTCCACCATTTTGAACATGTTCCCTAGAAATTGAATTTTTTCTAAATAGTAGTTCCTTCATGTAATATCCATATCGTATGGGTGCATAAAAATTGTAGTCCACCATCTTTAACATTCCGTCATATTGTTTTCAACATTATTTTCAGCATACCCTTTCATTTAATACCCAAATCATGTGAGTACATGAAAAGTAGTTGGTCTGACATTTTGGATGATCCACCATACTGGATTTAAAATCGCACCATTTTAGTTTTTGTGTTCTTTCAGAATACTCGTTCAATAATCCATTGACTT
Organism: Leptinotarsa decemlineata; assembly: GCF_000500325.1. Taxonomy (NCBI): domain Eukaryota; kingdom Metazoa; phylum Arthropoda; class Insecta; order Coleoptera; family Chrysomelidae; genus Leptinotarsa; species Leptinotarsa decemlineata. The sequence goes on from NW_019290396.1 coordinate 491,388, forward strand.
CCTTTTTTAGATTTTTCGCAATGTAAGCAGTTTGTATAAAATCACCTGTATATCCATCTGAATATTGAATGTTCTTCATTTTCAGTATAGTTTTCAACCTTTATAGAATCAGATAAAAGACAGTATCTCTGTGATAAGATATCTTACTTTCGCAAAAAATAAATAATTGTACATGTTAACAGAGGATTCAACTACAGGACCCAAAATAGAGATCTGTGGATCTCCATTATAATAATAATAATATTTATTTACCAAAGAACAATTTTTACATGATTATAGAATCTAGAAAGTATTACATTGTAAACAAATATTTCAGAAGTATATTTTCCCATAGAGGCTCTTGAAGACCCTGCCCATGGGTATACTTAATCATACATATACGCAACAATGAATAATGAATACTACCTAAAAAGATACACACTGCTCATATTCCAGTATAATTTTTCGAATTTTTGAAAAGTAGAAATATTCCTAATAATAACAAACACACACAAAGAAAAAAAAAACGAATAACTATAGTAATGGTTCCTTAATTTCAAATCCACTCGAAAAAACATAGACATTAAACATCAACTATCTATAGCAAAGGGAAAAAAAATTAATTGTAAAAAATGGGATGAATCATTTGAGCGTATGAATCAGTTCATGGAAAATATGTCTGTTTTCTGAAAGTATCCATTTTTTGAGTTCCCTCTTCAAACTGTATTTGTTATGGATCGCTTTAAGATAATTTGACATTATGTTGTACAATTTTGGTCCTAAGTATGTAAAACATTTCTGGCCTACTGCTTTATTTGCCCTGGGTATAGCAAAATCGGCCGATATTAAGGCCCTTGTATTGAGTGGATGACTTAATTTACTTGTATACTGTTCACGCTGAAGGATAAAAAATATTGCCGTTTTGGAAAACAACTGTCTGATTTCAAGAATTTGTAACTCGATATATAATGAATCAAAAGAAAATCGAAATGATTTATATATTATTTTCAAGATTCGTTTTTGCACATTTTCAAGGGTTTTGACAATTGTTTTGTTTGCTCCATCCCAATAATTAATTAATTGGGGTAAGTACTTCTCATATGATGGAAAACAAATTACATTTGTTTTACTGAGATTTACTGTAAGCAAGTTCTCTTCAAACAACTCTATTATCTGTTTCAGGTCTCTCTCTGCCGCATCTCTCTGCCGCAACCAGTTTTTGTCCTCATATATGATGATAGTATCATCAGCGAACGATATTATAGAACCAACAGTATTTAGGCTGAGGAGCTCATTTATATAAAAATTGAAAAGTATCGGTCCAAGTACGGTGCCCTGTGGGAAACCGCCAATTATTCTTTTTTCATCACTAACTACATCGCTAATTTTTACTCTATGTTTTCTGTTACTCAAGTAATCTCTGAAAAGATCAAGGGCAACTCCTCTTATGCCTATTTTTTCCAACTTTTCCAACAAAAGCTCCTGACTCAAAGTGTCAAAGGCCTTTGTTAGATCCACAGAAACTCCAAGAGATGCTTTTTTCTTATATACATTTTCGTATATCCTACTTATAACATCAGCTATGGCATCCTAGTTTGATATATTTTCTCTGAATCCATACTGTTTAGGAGAAATAATTTTGTGTTTATTCAGATAGTTCATTAATCGGCTTCGTTAAGAAACTGGGCTCATTTGGTCGAGTGAATAGGTGTGAATCACAATAAACCCTCGCGGATTGCGTTGGTTGGTCGAATAGACCCACTCACTTTGGACCTAATCTAACCTAAACTAAGATATCTGTTTTAACGAAATATTTTGAAGGTATTCCTAGTAATTTATTTCAATGACAACAAAAACAGCGATCCATTCATCTGAAACAGTTTACTTTCCTCTCCACTCCCTTCATCGAGTCAATCTAGCTCTGAACAAACAAAAATTGCATCAGACCATAAAATATCCCTTAAGCTACAGACACCCTAATGCGAATAAAATTACACGTGTGACCACATTGGATGCAAAAATCATTCCATGCATGAATAAAAACAATGTTTCGCAGCTTTTGACAGACCACTGTGATGATGTTCAGATAATAGGGCTCGTATGACAGCAATTATTCTGTCAACTGCTCATTAAATCGTAGTGATACCTCCGCATTTCCGCAACAAACTATAATTACCCCTTTTGCGATTATTCCTTTTGCTGCTTGTGCGGATTGTGGATTTTTATGTTGTGCAACATATATTTAGTTTCTTGTTTGATATCATTAACACTACCATACTAATTCGCATTTTGTGATGACACACTAAATCAAATAATACAAAATCATTGTAATGTATGTTATATATTGTTCTGCCAGATAATGTTGCATTATATATTTTCTGGATTACCATGGATTATTATGGAGTGAATATTGATAATTGCTCTCTTAACATTTTCATTCAAAAATAATTCCAGGTAAATTAAAAAAACTTGCATCGCATTCAATTACCAATATGACGTTTCGATAAATTTAAAAAGGTTTCGTGTATTTTGAAACTTCTTTATAGATTCCCGCCTTTCATGAACGTTTATAGGAAGTTTGCATTGAAGTAGAAATTGTTAGTTTTCAATAAATCTACAGATCTGAAACAATTCGAATCAGTTACTACAAATGTATTTGAATACCTGTTTTATATTTCATTTTGAAGCAAAAACGATGCCTATATCATTGACAAGAAAAATACAAATAATTTTTTTTATTAATCAATTGTGAAAATCATTTTCCATAGTTGAAATTCATTTGGAATCTTGAAATATCAATGCCAATTGAATTGAAATAATTCGGAAGGTTCAAGACATACAGAAAAGCTAAACAATAATTCGTTCGGGAATTGAAGTTTGATATTTTTCCTCCAATTAATCTACACCTTACAGATTCCGAAATAATTTTAAAACTGTCTGATATTTCAATGTCCGTTTCTGACACAATTATTTTCTTGTATAAACCCTCTTTGGTTGTCGATGTACAAAAGAGAGAACATGTACGAAACCCTGAGGAACTTCAGTATTGGTGGTGATTAAAGGTATTGAAGAGAACCCGTCGATGGTCACTTGTGAAGGATTGGATTCGACATAGGTAGCTGAAAGGGCTTAGAAAATTGAAAGTATCGATGAGTAAAATTATGATAACAATCAATACCATCGCATTTACTATGTTATATAATATCAGGACAGACAATTACGCTTTCTGCTTCGATAAGTTTGTTGGGGGTTGAAAAGGACCCCCAAAGTCGCTGGAATTGCAAAGGCTGCTTTTCAAAAGCTTGGAACACTGAATTGAAGGGGTTATATTTTTAGAAGTGATTAATTTTTTTGGAACACTGTTCCGAAAAATTGTGCCGAGAACTCACTGTTCATTATAAACAGTTCGTTGGCCCTCAGATACTTTCCCAGAAGGTGGAAGCATGCGATCGTCGTCATGATCCCAAAACAGGGTCAGAACCCGCTGTTCCCACAGAACCATCGCCCGATCAGTCTACTCTCGTCGGCGGCTAAGCTGGCTAAAAGAGTTGTTCTTCAAAGGCTCAACGAAGAAGTTGAGGACCGAAATGTTCTGCCTGATGAAAAATTTGGCTTCAGGAGCGAACACTCCACTGAGTTACAGGCTCTAAGGCTGGTCGAAAACACCATCCATGAGCTAAATACAAATAAAAAAGTACACATTGTACTATTAGACATCTCGAAGGCCTTTGACCGAGTATGGCACGAATGCCTTCTGTACAAATTAGACGCATTCGACCTGCCTCGGGGTCTGATCCGGTGGATTGGGACTCCCCTGAAAGACAGAACATTTCAGGTTGGAGTAGAGGGCTCTCTGTCTGACAACAGTGCTGGAATGCCACAGGGGGCTCTGCTCTCACCGACGCTGTATTCTCTTTACACCAGTGATCTCCCAAGGTCCGACCGTGTGAAGATATCCCTATACGCCGATGACACGGCTCTTCTCTCGTTTTCCATGGGTCGAGAGCTTGGCGTCGTCTACATGCAACGTGCATTGGACGACCTCGAGCGCTGGTATCTCGATTGGAAGATCCGAGTGAACTCGGATACGACTCAGGCGATAACCATGGGGAAATTAAAATCTTCTCCGGCCAGAAAAGTGAGAATCTCTGGAAGGGAGATTGACTGGCAAGCGTGGGTAAAGTAACTCGGCCTTCTAATAGACCGTAGGCTCACTTGGAACCCGCACATTTTGTTTGAAAAACAAGATTACCATCTACAACACGATTTTCAAGCCTGTCATCAGGCGTCTGGGGACAAGCGGCAAAATATAATATCTCCATTCTGGAGGTATTGCAAAACAAGCTAATGAGGAAGATTGTGAATGCTCCTTGGTTCGTGCGGAACGAAGCCTTCCGCAGAGATTTGCAGCTGACTTCCATTCGGCAGTCCATTCAGTCGAGGGATCGGCGAGTTTTTGAAGGTGCGAAAACTTACGAAAATCCGATAGTTAGGGAAGCTATAGACTATGCAGTAGACGACCCCTCCCGATACAGAAGGCCCCGACACTGTCGAATGAAGACCTCATGTCCCCCGTTGACGGACGAATAGCTTTTTCATCCATCCCACCCCAGCCAGGTAGGGCTACCCCGTGAAGGGCGGCACTGATGTCTGAGGACTTCATGCCGTCATCCCCTCAGTCATGAACTCATTTGTCCTTCTTCAACAAAAATCAGCCAAAAGGGTAAGGGAGCTGGGCTCCCACCTGAACAAAACCAAAACGACGTGCAGTTTTTTGGTGTATTGTTCTCATGTATGGAGCTCCGCTCCTGAGCATACCCTGAAGCTGCTGGATTCCATCCAGAAATCAGCCATCTCCCCGATTGAAGACAGGAACATTACTTGCAACCCTGAACATCGAAGAAAGGTTGGAGATTTGTCTTTCTTTCATAGATACTTTCTTCACGAGAGGTGTTCAAGTGACTTGGCACATCTGATTCCACTAAGAGCGGTATATATCAGAAATATGCGATGAACTGGGCTGCTAATCGTTTTGAGGTTCAACTCATTACACCTCAAACTTCGCACTTCGCTTTCGCACAGGCACCCTCCTAGAGCCCCTCTAGGATTTTCCTATTGTGCCTGTGATTTGTCTTTGAAAAAAATGTGTAATTCAGTGTTTATAATTAAAAGTTTCAGTTTCACACACTCAACAACTGTTAATTAATACGAATGGTGATGCCTCATCATCTCAGTCATGTTTCGAACGCAAGTGTTATTCACCTTGTTAAATCATCTGAGCGAAGGGGTTCAATTTTTTACGAAATATTTTGGCATTTTCTCATCAGAAGAATTCGAATGACGTTGTTCTGGACATTTCATCTATCCATGGCTTCCTGTCAACCGTTTTGGAAATATCTTGCTAAGGTACTGCTTGAGATTTATTTGGTGATTGAAAAGTGCTCCATTTTCCTGAAAGCGCATCATATTTCCTGAAAACTGTAAGATTGCTTCGTTAAAGTTGGCACGACATCATGTTGGATCAGTGCTCACTAATGATTCTCATTCAAATTATCATCAACAAAAAATGGACCTATGATGATCTCCAATAATTTTCAACCAAATATTTACAGTGGCTCGGTTTGTACAAAACACTTGTAGGGATAATCTTTCTCTAAATTGTATCATCTCTCATTGCATTGGCAGCTGCCTTTTCTATCTACCATACATGACCAGCTTGTCCATCCAAGCAACAGAGTGCTCCAAAACATTATAACGTATAGTGCCCGTGATCTACCAGACGAGGCTGCTTGTGCAGAGTCGCAGTGAGAAACGACCGAAATCTTATTATATTTTTCATGCGGCTGGGTATAGGAAAATTACTCAAAGCTTACCAAAAACAATTTTGTATATTTGACATGTAATAATCCAAAAAAATTGGGTCATTTCATTTCAGCAGGACAAACAGGTAAACAGTTTTGATTTGATGATGACGTTTTAGCATATAAATTAAAAAAATAATGATAAAATAATAAATCCTTTTGTCATTGTAGACCGATCACTCAGAAGAACTGCTACTAGAAGAATCATCATTAAGATTAATCATCAACGGATTTCTATCAACTAAAAAGAGTGGCTGCGGTCTTCTGTCATATAGCCAAAGCATTTGATTGCGTCAATCATAAAATTCTTTTACGAAAACTCAGTAGATACGGTATAACTGAAATAAATCTTGAGTGGTTTGAGTCATACTTACCAGATTACGCCCAACCTGTTCGTCATCTTGATCTCTTTCAGGCTGGAGCCTTGCTCCCCTACCCTTTGGACTGGTAGATTGCACCCAGATGGTCAAAATCACTTCATACTCAAACGAAGGGAAAATTATTTGAGGCGTCCCACAAGGTTCGGTACCGGGCCCACTTTTATTCTTAATATACATTGATCGTCTAGCAACATCCAAGAAAAATTTTCTATTTTTGCTGATGACACCACAGTTTTATGGCATGCTCCTAACAACCATACGTTGTATGAAGTTATTGAGAATGACATCACGAAAGTGAAAGACTCGTTTGACTCAAATCTCTTGAGCTTGAATTCATCAAAAACAAATGTAGTGTCCTATCGTTGCCAGATTCATGCCGGACATCTAAATATTCATATTGACAATGTACCAACTTCAAAATTTCTTGGCTTGTTCATTGAAAATAATTCAAAATTCAACAAACATGTAGATAGTTTGAAATCCAAGCTATCCTCTGGATGTTATGTAATACGAGTAACCGCATTTGAGCTCGGATCTGCAGTAGCTAAAATGGTTTATCAGTCCCTTTTTGAATCCCATCTCCGTTATGGTAATTGCTTTTGGGGTGTGTGTTCTACCACATACCTTCAATCAGTATTACTGATTCCATTATTTACAGGGGTCTCAAAATGATCAATAACCTTTCTCAAGATATAAGAACCAATAATGACCTTAGCGTTCTTAAGAAAATGTTGAAAGACTTGCTTTCTGTGAGACCTTATTATAGCTTAGCAGAATTCTACGATGATAATTTTAATTGAGTATGACTAACTGTAATATCTACAGTATTTCATTGATTTGATTCAATTCAGTTAAAATTGATTTATTCCATTGACCATGTTTTTGTATCCTGAATGTTCGTATTAGGTTATTGTTATTTACATGTCCCTTTTCAATTCATGTTATCACTTACTTTTAGGGATTTTATTTTTGTGATACTTTGGTTATTTGCATTTTTATGTTATTTATATTTCGCAGAAGGCTTTATCGATAAGAATTCATTCTTCAGACAATAAAGTATATTTTGAATTCAATTGAAAGCATCCATTAGATGGTCCATTCTTAACGATTACATTTCTACTTTATTCTTCACATGCCCTACGCATTTATTTCATTTTTCAGCGGTAATAGACGAAACAGCTTCACTAAAAATATTATTGAGATCACAAAATTGAAAAATAGTATTTTTTTTGTCAACATAGTTTTTTATGTCCGCCCAAATAAGCTCTACTGGGTTGACCTCGCAGTGGTAAGGGGGAAGACGTTATTCTATTCCATTTTGTGCTTTAGCAATTTCGTCAACAACGTATTTATATTTGGTTTTATGTTCATTCACTATCCTGAAACTTCTGCTTTTACCATGTTATCTTCGAATGATATTCTTTTCAAACGCATCCAGTATTGACTTGCAGCTTTTTTTGTGACTGTAGTAGGAATTTTTTCATCTTTCCTGAAATGGTATGGAACGTTGTCTGAAACAATTAGTTTCTAAACTATGTTCCTGAACCAATTCTCAAAAGATATGCCATCCATTTTCTCATGACAGCCTCTATCAACCCAAATTTTGGATTTAGTGTGTCCTGCGTTTACCCATGTTCCATCCAGGTAATAGATTTTTCTATTTTCTCTTCTCTTCATTAAATATTGTCGTCTCCACAAAACTATTGCTGGTTTCTTAAGCAACAAACTATTTCTCCCTCTTTTTTCAAATTCCAAACTCAATTTTTTAAGTAATTTGTGGAATGTCGACCTTTTGAAATTTGGTAGATCAGGATAATCATTTACAACTTTTAGAACTAAGTCTATTGTTGGCATTTCGTTTCGAAACAAAAAATGATGTATTTTCCTTCTAGTAGTTTATATCCACTCATAACTCCATAGACACTTGAAGGAAACACTCCACCAAAGTTTTCTTATTCTTCTCACGATTTCATAGACGGACAATGAAGGATTTGCTTCAATTTGACTTTAGTAAATGTTCATAACTACCGGAATTAACTCTTTTTCTGTAAATTTGGTCATAATGACACGTTGATGTTGTTTACAGCCCCAATCTGTTGCTGTCAGTTCGTTACCCAACCAAGTTTGAAGCTAATAATATGCCCTGTGACAATGTTGTTCTACTGCTCCTTCTGTAGGTGGGAGGTTAGCCAAAATGAAAAATGATTTAATTTTCGCCAATTGATATTTTTGAAATCGTCCACTGTTATAAATTGATTTAACTAATTGTAATCCTTTTTTTTTATATCTTCTTCACTTGCATGTTTCTTATTAACAACCAAATTTGGCAAAATTTTGGCGTCTAATAATGAATTTATGATACTTTTCTTTCCTCTTTCCTCTTCCTCTTGGTACTGAAGAGCCTTGGGGCAAGTGTCTTAAAGCGAAACATCGGTGTATACCAGTGAGGGTGACATTGTTGTATGTAAGTGCAATTTATTATCATTCATTCAAAGTAGAACTCATGTGAATGATATCTGATTTTTATTCCACAACGAATGTTTGAAATACAAACTGAGTAGAGAAAAGTATCTTCTGTATAATTCAGTGTTCATATAGAAGTATTTGTTTCGAAAGAATATTTTCTTTCGTGTAATTCAATGTTTATATGAAAGTAGCTGTTTCAGGAGGACTTTCTTTCAGTTTGTGTCTGAAAGTTACTTCTTTGCATGATCTACACATTCATGTATAGAGTTACTTATTTTAAAATTGATTACTTCCTTCCTTTCCTTGGAAGATTTCCTCATCCTTGTTTTTTGTATCAAGATGGAGTAGTAGAAAGCCAAAAACTTTCTTTCCCAAAAATCAATCACTCCTAAAAATATAACCCCTTCAATTCAAATCTCCGTTTACTTTAACGGAAGATTGAAACTGAAACTTCATTAACTTATTTGTTTGTTAATTATAGTAGTATATGTCTATTTGCGATTTTTCCGTTTATCAATGTAATATGGAATCTCACAATTTTTGAGTAATTAAAGTGTGGATTTTAATAAATAGCTCAAAATTATACATAATCTGTTCTGTTTTTCCGTTAATCAGCTGTCGCCCCCATACGAACGACAACTCTCAGAAGCTGAGAAACTTGTGCGAGCTAATGACTAACGAGGTCTTACTTTTTAACGTGTGATTCCTAACACGGTTGCAGAATCTTCCCAACTTCACCCAGATAAATTCTATCGAGAAAAATATCTGCTCGAGGTAGGAATAGAACCCACGACCTTCCGATCGTGAGTCGGACGCACTACCACCGCGGCCAATTCCACATAATAATCAAGAAAAAACGAATTCGAGTTCAACAAATAAAAATCATTCCGAATTTTTGAAAAACCCGAAAATTAGGGTGCTTTTTGGATATTTAGTCAAAATAAGGGAAAAATATAATTATTTCGAAACGAATTGATTACAGTGTATTTGGTTGGGACATGAAAAGGTAAGTTTTCACCAAATTTCGTAAAAAAAACAAAAATTTGGTTATTTGAAGATTTCACATTGATTTTGAGGTTATGTGAGAAAAATGTAAATACAAAAGTTATAGATCTTTTTATTACCTACAACTTTTTCATTTCACTTTTTTCCATAGGACTTGTAGTTTTGTCGGAAATCGAGATAAACCATTTTTTACCCTCATCATATTCCCCTTCTTTTCTGATGCGTTTATCCTACTATTATTTTTTTTCACTTTTTACCATTTTTGAAGGTTTCAGCCCTGATCTATTTAGCGATATACTTGAAACAATGAATTCCGCCAGCCGATTGCAGGTGTACTTGATAGGCCATCTGAAGATTTGTTTATTTCACCTAACAGATGCAAATGTGCATGGTAATCATGCTTTGATCACGCATCTATCGTTTACTTTCGCATTATCAGGATAATAATAAAGAATACGTATCAATTGTTCTTTCAATTTCAATTATTCAATGAATTTGAGTATATTCAATATTTCAAAACGATTGAAAGCAGGTATAGGATATTGTTTTTGATATAATTTATTCATTTAATCATGGGATTTAATATATAGTTTATGAATAATCGGCAACAATGTGTACAAATAGATAACACCCTGAGTAACAATAAAGCTATTCGTTATGGAGTTCCACAGGGCACTGTTTTAGGACCTATTCTTTTCATACTTTAAATAAATGAGATGTTTAACCTACCCATTCCTAGAGATATAACTGGCTTTGCTGATGACACGGTTGTTTTTTTCAAAGATCGTGACTGGAACACTCTGAAAGAGAAAATCCAAAATGCACTACCAGTTTTATTCAAATTCTTCAATAGTAAACTTCTGACAGTAAATGTTGGAAAAACAGTATACTTACCACTGACCAGTTATGAACCAAGCTTACCCGATTTCGACCGAATTGAAGTTAGAATTGAAAACCAATCTATGCTTCTGATGGAAAACAGAACTGTTAAATATGTTGGTATCACAATAGATAGCCATTTGAGATGGGATGCTCACATCTGTAATATAATAAAAAAAACTCCGATTCTTTTTGAGTAAATTCAAATATTTAAAAAAAAATTGATATACATCACCTACGCATCATGTATTATACACTTCTTCAAACAATCATAAATTATGGAATTATTGCTTGGGGTGGAGTAACTAACAACTACCTGAAAAATCTCGAAACACTACAGAAATGGCTCATAAAAATTATACTCGGTAAAAAACGTGACTATTCTAGTAATGATCTTTATAGGGAATCAGGGTTTCTTGATATACGCCAAACTTTTTTACTCACACTCTTAGTATACTAAAGAAAATATATTTCATCAAGCAAACACGTACATCATATATACAACACTCGATATAAGAAAGAAGCCTTGAAAGTACCTAAGATGGCTAAAACTATTGGACAGAGATGTTATGTTTTTCTTGCTCCCAAACTATTCAATAAAATTCCAACTGAAATTAAGAATCTCAATTCACTGTCCCTATTTAAGCGGGAAGCCAAGAAATGGATCAATATGAAACCAAGAAATGAGATACAATGTTTGATAGACCTCAAAAATGCAAATTGAAATGTATCCATGTTCTAAAATCGCATCTACTTGTGTATCATTTGTAAAATTATAAATTCCATTCAGCATATCAATTATATATATGTGACTGTGCTTCAATTAGTGATTATCGATTTTCTTCATTTTTTCCTCATTAGTATTTTAATGTTATGTGATTGTGTTTGTGCTTGTTGACTAGCGTGAAATTATTTCATATATTTTATTTATTTATTTAATTGCTTTCCGATATTTAATCCAATATTTTATAAATTTACTATATATTTACAAATAACTAGTTACTTATTTTAGAATTCATTATATAATAACCTTAGTGATCCACGCGCAGGTTAGCCTTTGTGGATTTTCTCTGTGTTTGTTTACTCGCATTCTTCAATAATGAATTGAAAGTGTATGTAATAATTCTTTGGTAAATAAATATTATTATTATATTTACCGAATTTACTTCATCCGACACTGCCTCTGAAATGATACTGAATTGTAATCAAACACATATATGTAATCACCATATATTTGTAACAATCTCAAACACCAGTTTCCATTCAAGTCTGAGATGAAACAAATTCAGAGTAACTCATCAATCTCTCATTTCTTATATAACGCTGAAAAATGGACTCTGTCAACCCATTAAATCCTTAAGTACCCCCAGCAACAATACCCCTTTGAAAGGACCTTGAGCGACGCGAGTTTTTCGAATATGAATCGATGAATAATCAAGGCGGGTCGGCGAACGTGAAAAATGAAATGTTATTGTGCAATAATTCCCGAGCATTTGTTAAAGACGTGGAAGAGAAAGGAGCTCGCCCGCGGGGTTGAAATGGTAGAAATGAATAGATAGGGGTAGCAGTGAATTACCAGGAAAGCGGCATTGTTCGGCCGGTGTTGCGGACGGGAATTGACGAGAGGGCATTATCACCGGCATCCATCACTGCGAGTATCAATGCGTTGCTTCCCACAGGAGACCCAAAAACTTTAGCTGTTTGTGAGTTGTGATCCCCACTTCCGAGCTTTTTCTACTTTGTATTTTTCCCCAGCGTCTTACAGGAGCATTTTTCATCTTTTCTAGTTTTAACAGTGACATATGTCAGGTATTAGGGGTGACTAATGTCCCGAGTATATCGAAATGAAGAAATGAAAATGAGTCTGAAGACCGTTAGCTACTTGCTGACAACTTCACTATGTTACTGATGGAGCATTTATTCGTGGATCGATTAACTCCAGTTGAAACGTTGACAAATATTTTTCGCGATCATTTCTCTAGTGTTCTGATATACTATCTTGAATCAATTCAAAAGCAATAATAATAATATTTATTTCATTTGTTGAACAGTATGAAAGCATTACAACATACCTTAACAAGGAAGACGTCCAGTGTAACTAAAAACAAATATATATAAATATAAAACTACAAAACACGACAGATACTAAACTGTACATATGAAGGTAATTAACAGTTTTTTTATCGAGAGTAACCAATAAAAGTCAACGGTGTAGCAGTTTCTTTCGATAAGATATTTTTTCAATTGCTTTTAGAAAATGCAGATGTTCATTGAGTCCCTTATAGAAACATCTAGCTTGTTATACAGTTTGGGTCCACGGTATAGGTGACTCTTCTGATAGAGGGAGGTTCGGTGAGGATTCGCTATCAACAACCCTCTCGTTCTAGTAGCCGGTTTGCGCTAAATTTCTCTTTATTCTTATGAACGTAGAGACACATCTCAGCACAGACCAGCAACTGTGAGTATTTCCAGCGTTTTGAATGAGCTTCTACATGAGTGTCGCCAACCTAAACTAGCAATTAATCTGACCGCGCGCTTTTGTAATATAAATACTCTTTGAGCAGAGGAGCTCATATCCCACTTCAAAATTCCAAAGCGCAAGTGACAGCCAATAGTTGCATAGTACAGATTTAGGAGCACCTCTCTTCCACAATGATTCGACATAAATCTCAGTGCATAACAGTTCTTTCGTAGTTTATCACATAGTGAATCTATATGAGGACCCCAATCCAGATTATGATCTAGAATTAGACCTAGTATTTTTATTTCTGGTTTGGATGTCACCTCAAGTTGGCTATCTTCATATATTTTGAGAGTTTTGGTGGTGTTCTGCATTGTGAATTTGACTAATGCATTTAGTGCTAGATTATTTTTTTCAGCCCATTTCATTATTTTCTCATTTATGGATTCTGTTGTTTGTGCAAGTGCTAATGTATTACAATCAGTGACCAGAACATTTGTATCGTCTGCATATGCAACTATATGTACCTTTCAAATACTATTTAGGAACTCCTTGCTTGCAGGCCAAGGACTGACTGTGAACACCTTGAATTCTCACTGTTTGTGACCTGTTCTCAAGATATGACCTCATCAAATCTTGGGCAACTCCACGAACCCCATAGCGATGCATTCTCTGTATTAGTACATAGTGATCCACATAGTCAAATGCTCTAGACAAATCGATGAACAAACCACAAATTTGCAGTTTGTTATCCAATGCTGTTACTACGTGTTCTATGAAATCATATAAAGCTGTTTCCGTGCTTTTATTTTGCATGAAACCATGCTGGTTTGTCGAAAGTAATTCATTTTTGATGAGAAACGATAGTAACTGATTTTTAATATTCATTTCGTATACCTTGGATATACTAGAGAGAAGACTTATCCCTCTAGAGTTCTCATAGCTATTTGAGTCTCCTTTTTTAAAGATCGGGGTAACGATTGCCACTTTTAATTTCCCAGGGAACATTCCCCGTTCCATGGAAAGATTTGTCAGATAGGTCAGTGGGTAGACTATTTCTTCCATGCATTGTTTGAGACCTGATCATATCCACTAGTATTAGAATTCTTTAATTCATTTATTAAATCAAAGACCGCATATTCCTTGATTGGGTGTAGAAATATGGAGTTTGGGCAGAGTGCGACTGTATTTTCCATAAAATTGAGATCATATTCTCTTTGTTCTTCCGCTTTCGTGAAATGAGCATTAAAATTGTTAGCCATGTCAACACATGACACCTTATGTTCTCCATTAAAAATGGAAATATCTTTAGGCTCATAGTCTTTTTCTAAAATTATTTATAGTTTGCCACATGGTTTTTGATTTATTGTGAGAACTATTTATCTTATGCTCAATGCATCTTTGATTATTCTGCTTTAGTTTATCCCTGTATGTTATAGTTACTTGGCGACATATATCCTTGAAATGATAAATGGTCTTTATTGCACTTAAGACAGCAGAGCAAATCTCTACTTTTATTCAGTTAGGAACAATGGAAACTTTCAGAGGTGTTTGAACCAAGTCTTCAGATGTTTCGCACAATTTCGCTTTTGCAGGGCATATTTCCTTTTTTGAGTTTAAAGAAAACATTTGTGAAAATTTAAGGAATTTCAAAATTGGAAGTAAATTGAACAGAAAGAGAGGTCTGCGCCTCAATTTAATTTTAGTACAATTCTAAAAATGTTGTAGTCATAAGATAATTGAACCTATTATTGACCATCATTATACCAACATTTCTGTAATCCTCGATTTAAATCTATCAAGTAAAAAATAGAAAACTTCGATGAAATCTTCATAGTTGAACTGCTGAATGGCCTAATTGTTGCTCTTGCAGCCCTAAAAAATGTTCCTTTATATCTTTTAAGGTGCAGAGATTTGTTTCAAATGAGGTTCCATACTACAAATTTTGACTTATAGAAGGTTACTCCAAAAGTTTTGTTCGATTTTGTGAGTCTTCTCCGAACTGTAATATCTCAGTGGACTTTTGTGAACGTAGCATTAGTCGATGGATTCCGCTAGCATTAAAATTATGTCCTCGGGATTCGATGACGTCGACGATGGCCGATTTTGTCTGGTCCTGATTGGTGAAGGTTTTACCGATGAGAAAGATATCAAAACGCTTGAAAAGATGGTAGTCAGTTGGCGAGAGTTCTGCGGAGTATGGTGAGTGAAGTAGAACTTTGACGCTCCATTTTTAACAAGTAATTTGTGAAACTTGCGGACGAGCGTTGTTGTGGACCTGGATCTGACCTTTTCTGTTGCTGAAGCAGTGGTACATTTCGTCGACTTCCACAAAATATAACTCTGCTATGATGGTCTGGTCCAGTTCCTGGAAGTTATAGTGAATGACACTAGCGGGTGACCACCATACAGTGACCATGGTCTTCTTTGGTGGGTTTTTACCTTTGGAAAGTACCTGGATATACCATCGGTGTCCAAGCTTGCTGACAATTTCACTCTCTTACTGACATATAATTTCTTCGTGAACTAATTCACTTTGACAAATATTTTTCGCAATCATTCCTCTATTGTATCGAATCATCATCGCAAATTATCTCAAAATTTCCTATTTGTAAGACAAGCCAAGCTGTCTTTGTGAGTTTGAAGGAAACATTCATAAAAATTTAATGAGTTTCAAAATTGGGAGCAAGTTGGATAGATAGCATGAGAATGAGGACCATCAACTTCCCTTTGTAACTGATACAGACTTTCTTCTTGGACTAACAGTTGAAACGTTGATCCAAAATTTAACCTGATTTCCACTCCTGAGCTTTATCTACTTTGTATTATTCTTCAGGAACTCAACGAAGCATTTTTCATCTGTCCCAAGTTTAACAGTGTTTAACATATGTATGGTTTTTGCGGTGACTAATGTTCCCAGTATATCGAAATGAAATAATAAAAATGAGCCCTGAGGCCGTTACCCTGTTACTGATGTAGGCTTTCCTCATACTTGCACTGATTTACTTCAGTTGAAACGTTAACAAATATATTTTGCGATCATTTCTTTATTGTTTTGATATATTATCACAAATCATTTCAATAACGATTATAAAAGGTTTTGATTACACTTGAATTTTATTCATAATTTTCAGTAGATTTGATTCACTTGTATTTTATTTCTTTCAATCAATCATCAAAACCATCGTAGACTATGGAAAATAGTCAAAATTCATATAGAGAGAGCAAGGAAAACACTTGGTCGAATCAGCTAGGGATAGATTTATCATATGAGATGAACTACATTTGTTCCAGCTTATTCAAAAACTAGAGTACTCCTTTTCTTTTTGGTCTACTGTTATTTCATGACTTTTTCATAATGTTACTGTGATTGATTTCGCAATATTTTTCCAAGGATTATTTCAGAGGTTTTCTTCCGAATTGAAACAAAATTTGAATCAATTGCTTATATGTCATTCACCTTCCTATCTATATATGAAATTCATTAATTAGTTAAAAAAAGGTATTTGCAAGCAACCCTGATGTCCGGCCTCATAACATACATCTTGCATTCCTCTTTGTTAACTTTTCTGTAAGATGCCGTGTTCATATGTTTCTTTACTTCTATTTTGTACTCCCATGGTTTGCAATACTTTCAACAGTTGTTTTTCAATCTATCAAACGTTTATCCAGGTCTATGACCCATAGCTATTTTCAAGGTATTTCTTGATGAAAGCAAGTCATCTAGAAACAACAGATGGATCAGTTGTTTCAATCTCATTCTAACTTGAAAATCATTAATCCAATCAAAATAGATATCTACGAGCAAATTTTTTGTGTTACTTTCAATCGCATTTCTTGCATTCTTCTTCATTTGTTCTTTCGTCGTTTGTATCTTCCATTTTTTCTATTGCATCTTTCCACAGGCTTCTTTAATCCACATATATGACCCATAAATGAACTTCTGACGATATTCTCATCACCAATTCTGTTTTTTATCGTGTTCAGAAATATATATTTAAAATTCTTGATGGAAAAAGATACCAACAAGATGGATAGATCCCAAGATAGAATTTATTCAAAACTCAGTAACATTTAAAGGCATACGAATGACATTTTTCCTTGAAGGAGTCTTCCTTTTCCTATAAGTTGATGGATGTAACTGTTACTAGGTTGGTGATCATCATTGAGAATTGAAACTTCGTATGTTTTAATACCACTTGTATTTGTAACTAACGTTACTGCAGTTTTGTCCTAAAAGGACATTTTCAAACTAATACAGTAAACTATTTAAATACAATACGAAACAATGCAATAAACTTTCAGAAGTGTTTTTTATAGGAATATAGACTTTCACCCGGAAGCCAACCAAAACACGAAGTGCATTTTCGTGAAGAATTTTGCGTTTTGATAAAAGAAAGAGGCAGCTTTCTGGAATAATAGCTATCTGTTGGGAAAATTTGAATGTATAAATCAGTTTTCCATTCATATATCTTATTCAATAGGAAAATTTCATGAAAATGGAAAATTAGACTTATCAGTGGTTTGTATTACGCAGTGATTTCTCAGATTGCGAAAGGTAGAAAATTGAATTTTGCTCGGCGTATTCCAATGATTCAAAAAATATTTTTTGATTTTAGCGGAGTGAAAATCCATAAATATCGAAAATGAGTACCTCCCAAATGAACTTCAGACAAAATAAAAACACTTGTCCCACTCAAATCAAATCAAATCAAATCTATTCATCATTTTTGATACAAGAATGTATATATGACACGTCACATTTTACAAAAGATATTTTATCTAATATTTATATCAATAACAACACATGTTACACAAAAATATTATTTTCATACTCTTTCTGGGAATAAAAACAACTTGTTACCAAAAAGTCTTTGACTTTTTTCTTGAATTTGAGAAAATTTGTTTCACTTCTGATGCTGTAAGGTGATAAGTTAAAATATTTTGCCCCGCCATAAAGTGGCGAACCTTTGTACTCATTACGGTTTATTTTTTCCTGATGAAAGTCGTTTTTCCGTCTCGTTTGATGAGAGTGAATTTCCTCATTTCTTGTTAGAATTTCCTCATTTCTTGTTAGAAATGAGGAAATGTAATGGGAATGTACATAAACGTAGCTTAATATTTTGTAAAGATAAACGCATGGTAATGTAAAAATTTTTTGTTTTGTCTCTGTATTTCAGATCAAAAATTAGTCTAATGAAACGTTTTTGCATTATAAATCTTCTATTTATTTTTGATGAGTGTCCCCAAATGGTAATATTTATATTAAGCTTAGAATACACTAGACCATAGTATATATCCAAGAGATTATGTCTCAAAAGATTTGATTTGATTGTTAAGAAGGCAAAATACGTTATTTTCAGAGAAGTGCACAAGTATCCGATGTGATTATTTAAAGATTATTGATTGTCAAGTTGTGTTCCAAGGAATTTTGTATATTCTTTTATTTCGAAACCGAAATTTATTTGGAGAGGGCGCTGATACTTACTTTTGTGGAAAAATTATTCAACACACGTAAACCGGAGTCATTGCCCTGAAAACGTAATTAAGAAAGTGAATGAAATTTTCATTTTCGTAGTGTCAAAGGCTCAGTTCCGCCATCAAAAACCGTGGTACCAGCGATTATATAGTCATCATGATGAAGTGAGCCCTATAATGATGTAGCCTGATAATTTCTCATCATTAAGACCGGTTTCTTCACCACACCATAGTATGTTTATGTACGTGGTTTCCGATATAATAATATCCATCTTGGATAATTTACTTATAGCAATTTAGCATGATTATGTGCCGAGAGGAGCTTTTAATATTCCACTTTGCCAAGTTTCATTTTTCGCAGAGTAAAATGAGCCATTATTCAAATTTTTTTTCGAAAAATTGGCAAGGGCCTGTTGAAGTGGATGAAGTTATTATTTATTTAAAAAAGCCGCTCATTTTCTTCGGGATGCATAAAAAATGAGGAAATTGATCATCACCTGGCAAGCACTTTCTTGCATGTAGTTGTGTGTATTATAACTCAATAGCAGGGAAAAAAATTAAACAATCTCAATTGGGGCGTACTGAGCTAATTAACTGAAAAACATAAAAAAACTCTGCTCAGAAATGAAATTTAATTTAAATTGAAAGAGGTATATTTTTAGAAGAGAATAATTGTTGAGAAACTATGGTTTTTGGCTTTCAACTCCTCCATCTCTGAATGGTATTGAATCAAGTAAGACAATGAATGTGAATTGAAAGGGTTATATTTTTTAGGAGTGATTAATTTTTGAGAAAGAAAGTTTTTGGCTTTCTACTACTCCATCTTGATACAAAAAAAGAAGGATGAGGGAGTCTTCCAAAGAAAGGAAGGAAGTAACTCTATACATGGATGTGTAGATCATGCAAAGAAGTAACTTTCAGACAAAAACTGAAAGAAAGTCCTCCTGAAACAGCTACTTTCATATAAACATTGAATTATACGAAAGGGTATGGTCTGGCCAAGGTCGTGACTTTTTTGAGATGCACTGGACGCTCTTGAAGTAGAAAGCCAACAGTTTTCTCACCGATGAATGAATTAACAGTGAGTCTGCTTAAATTCGCACCATATTGAAAACTTTCATTTTATGAAAAAAGTTATTCTTCACAAAAAGTTCTGTATGGTCTCAAATCTGAAATTTTTCATCTAAAATGCAATTTTTGAGTCATATACAAAGTTTGTCAGAAAATATTCATTTTGTCCAAGAGTGAACAAATTTATTTTTAAAAGTATCAGAAACTTTCTGCGTTTGAGAATGGCCTTTGTTGATATACCTTTTCATTTGAGTAAACCCAGGTGAAGAATTCAAATGGGGTTGAATCTAGCGACCTAGCTGGTCAAAAATATCGGAATGTCTATGAATTAACCTTTCATATTTATATTTTCAAGGTATTGCCTTACTTCCATCGTTCTACAACTAGACTAATCTAGTTGTAAAACTCCACACATTATCTGAAGATGGTCTTTGCCAAAACGTTGTGATAATAATCCTTATGAGTATAAAAAATACAGAATACAGAATAAATATATATGAAATTGAGAAATGTTAATGCAGTAAGCTGCTGGAAAATAAAACCATGAAAATCAAAAGACAAATATGACCTTTTTCTAAAACATGATTAGTATACTATAATTCAACAAAAATCTTATCAATTGAAAGATATGAATCTGAACGATTGTTTTTGGAAATGTCATTTATTTTACAATCAAATAATTGCCTTCACAGAAGATCAGACATTGATCACCTCAGTGGAATCTATGCCTTCCTACTAGATATTGATATTGGGTTTTCCCATTGATTTGCGTGTATGACAGCAGATGTCTCTAATCACATTTGCACCATAACAGTTCTTATTTGTTCCATAGTTTTAACATAGACCAAACAAACACACTTTTTTCAAACTTAATCACATGACAGCTGTCAATGTCAAGTGTTTGTTGTCTCTTTTTGTTCTTCAACCACATGGCTCTTACCGGTAATCCATAGTTTTAAAACGAATAATGATTTTTGATAAGTAAATTCAAATAATCTTCCTTATATCAGTAAGCAGACAACCTCTTTCAATGCAGTGATATGTTTTATTGTATTGACATGTTTCAATTGTTTAAATGGAACATTCTTTTCGACACGGTCATCCTCACTAACAGAACGTTTGAGCCCTTTCTATTAATTTCATATTGTACTATCATCATACAAATTTTGTAGCTCTTTCTTGAAGATGATGATGAATCTTATCAAAATATTCAAATAAATTGTGTTATAAGAGTACCCTTCCGTTCTACTGATCACCCAATAAAATAGACACCCGGCAGAAAATAAAATTCAATGTCGAATGGACATAATAAGATATCTGTTGAATGAAATTGAAAGAAACATCATAAAATTGTAGTAAATGTTTAGAAATAATGAAAAGTTTGAAAATTATTGTTATAAACCGTTTCCCTAGTTACGAGTTTGAAATGATGCTAACTCAAACATAAGTGAGGTTAAATATGTATTTACACAAATATTGAGGAAATATTTTTCTAAATTTAGAAATGAGTAGCAAACTTGTATAGGAAATAGTCTTTAATAGTCTTTAATATATTATATATATATATATATATATATATATATATATATATATATATATATATATATATATATATATATATATATA
>NW_019290396.1:513767-523770 GCF_000500325.1 Leptinotarsa decemlineata
TATATATATATTATATGGGAATGATATATATCACAATATGTATCTCAATAGAATAAAACGTCAGTATTAACTTATCGTTAACCGACAATCATTCATCCTTTCATTCTTCTTGCTTAATTATTTTATATTTATTCATAATTTACTTAAGTGGCAATCACTTATTCTCGCTCATATTCCCCGTTCAACGGGAATATATCATACAATTTGTTTATGTGGGGTATTCAACAATGGTGAATTGATATATGGCGCTCTCGCTGTGAGCCTTGGGGTACTCCCGACTGATTAATGTCTAAGTTATGGGTGTACTGAGTACGGCAACGGGGATGGAATACTTGTTTTGACTGAGATTTGTGGAGTGCCGACAGATATATTGAGAAGGAAATGCAAGAGAGTTCGATACAAGGCTCAATGCATGTTTTTGAAAGTGGATCGGATGTTTCTGTTAGCGGCGATATTCTTGATGTTGTTCGGTTATGAATTATGGCAGAAGCGATCAAGAGATATTTGATGTTTGGGAAACTTCAGAGGCATCGTGTGTTGAACATTTATTGATGAAACAGTATTCTGGTTCTGTCGTTATATCTTAAATCTTCCATTTATTTCCCTATTATTGAAAATGAAACGAGTAATATTTTTACACATAATTTTTCTAGAAAACACCTTAAAAAATACAAAAGTACTTCTCAATACCATAAGAGACACACAAAAGAAATGTTCAATAACATTTCATTAATGAAGTACCTCCCCTCAAAACATGATTTTAGTGGGGTTTTTTCATCAAATAGTAATTTGAAAGGAAACTGGAAAATAAGAATCTGAAAAACAAGTTTATTTCATCATATTTATCAAAGAAAACGTGTGAATTTTTCAAGTCTGCGTTGTGAATTTATATAAGAAATTGAATAACTCAAACTAGGTTTTTCTGGTACTATAGATGTGGAATAAACTGAGTTGATGATTTTTGAAGAATAGTAAATTGTAGCAGATTGAGAGTGATTAATCGATAATTTAAACCCTCCAAATTGAGCTTGATTGATCGATAAGACAAACACCTCAAATCCGCTAAACACCCTGTGAGAATGATAAAGAAATCAATTATATTCTTTTTTGTTTTCAATAACATTATTTCTTGCGTTAGCAAGACAAAATCTACAATATAATCTATCGTTATGAAACTCTCTTTTTTCATGAAATATCTATTTTCCAACGCCCGAGATAAATTCTACAAATGTTTCACATATTTTTGCCTGATTTGTTATTGTACTCGCCTAGGAGTCTTTAAAAATTTGTATTTCCGTGTTTTCAGTTGATATGGCTCTAGCTGTTTGTTGTAGTTCCAGAAATTTTTCGTAGGTTTCTATATTCATAAATATTCATTTTTACTTAGTAGTCAATGGGATATGATGGACTTTATAGTCTTCGAATTGATTCATAATAAAAATGTCTTTGATTCGACTTCAGAATCAATAAATTCGAATATTTTATGATGAAATTTGTTATATCTACCAATTGAGAGAGTGCCCAGTCCAATGATGATTTTAAATTTTTCTTAAAAAAATAGATCAAAATACTACATGGATCAATAAGTCCCGAGACTAACCCAGAGATGGCGCTCTTAGTAAACCAGTAACCACGTCTTTCTAGAGTACCAACCTTTGCTTGAAACGTGTCGAAATTTTAAGTCGATCGGACCAGAAACAGCTGAGTTATCGAGGTTAGAGTAAAGTCGTTTTGTAGTTTGTTTAAAAAATGGAAAAAACCGAGTTTCGTGAAAAAAATGCTCCAGGGAAAAAGATTTGGCTCAAATGAGGAGGTCATCGCTGAAACTGAAACTTATTTTGAAGCGAAAGATACATTTTTTTATAAAAATGGTATTGAAAAATTGGAAAAGCGTTGGAACCATTATATCATCCTAAAAGGAGATTATGTTGATGAATAAAAAAAAATTTTGTAAAAAAAATGTTGTTTTCATTGTTAGTCTCGGGACTTATTGATCCATGTTACAATTTCTTGTATTTTGATCTATAAAAATATTCTGTAGAAAAAAAGTGGTATTTGGTTCAAAAGTATCATTTTTTGAGCTACAATTCAAAATAAAGTTCTTCGAAATCGGAGAAAAGATGCTAATTTTAGGGAAGTATTCCACTTTCAAGTGGGTCACACTGTATACTTCAATGAAGATCTGGTGAATACTTTATTTTGAGGTAATCAAGTATATTTTGCAACAGTTTTCCCCAAGAAGGTAAATGTGACGAATGGTGCATAATAATGTCAGAAACAACAATTCCTATGACTGCTTTCTTGAATTTGGTGGATGTGAAAGTGGGCAATAATGTGTCGTTGTGCTGAAATAACAGAGCTACAGACTTCATTGATTCACAAAGCTAAACAAGATTTCATTTGGAATTTTGTTCAAAACATTCATAGTTACAATCATGAGACTGTGAAAAAAATGAGAAGAAAAATTGTCATCTGAATATAATTTATTCAGAAATTTTATCAGTAGGATGGTAACTGAAACTCCAACATCCATGAGACCATACAAAAAATCCCAGATACGTGAAAACCATACAATGACCCAAAAACGTATGAGATCATAAATGTTGCCATAATTCAAAAATATTGCATCACCAGAGAGAGCTCTCTCGATCTGTTGAAGAAATCATCAGTTATACAGGGCTTTTCATGATGAGCATTAATTAGCCGTTTCTGACAAACTATTTAACGGATCAACTTGAAAATTCCACAGTATGCATAAATCAATATGACCTACACGCCTAAAATATTTCAGACGAAGCGGCGTTGTCGCTTCTACTATAATGTAGCGGCTTCTTTGATTTTTCAAATTGAACACCCCGTATATAATATCATATTATGACTCATTAAACATGAACTTTTATAAATGCTGATAATCTTGAACTCTCTTGCACTAAAACGATCAAATTTGAAATGGAGTGGAGTGATACTATGAGGATCTTCACTCCATGTCATATTTTCATTTGCCTCATACATGGTCTTCAAAAAAAGCGGATACTTTGATCTCATGAAAAAATGAGTGGAACTCAATTTTTTCAAATGGAACACCATGTATATTTCAACATTGTTGAGCTCTACATCCAATGTTAAATTAACTTTGTTCAGATAATACTATTTCTATTTTGAAACGTTTTCGAGATAAACTGTTTCAAACGGAAACTTATTTTGGATATTCAACATTTTTTTTATATTGAGTAATATTTTTTTTTGATCCAGTTTTTTACCTGTCTCAGATCGTTCAATTCGAAATTGGTATGTACCTACCTTAGAAAAAGTTACAATTTGTATACATTGAGGTATTGGTTTCTAACGTACAACAACAGTACACATTAATATTTTGTAATAGTGTGCTTTGGAAAAATAAGTAAACCAATTATTTAACGTCAGACTTTTGTTGGTGGTTTCGACTGATTGTGATAGCTACCAATTATAATAGAATAATGTCAAGATTAGGTTACAGTAATGAAGATTTCTTGAATTTATTAATAATTTATGGTGAGTGCAATAGAATTGCAAGTAAAACATGCTGAGTATTTCATAAAAGATATCCACAACTTCCGAAGCCGAATAATAATGTGATAAATCGACTACTCAAAAACTGTAGGTTGAATGGAACCTTCCGTCCAAAAATCATTCGTAAGAAGACTAAAGTGGATGATGATGACAATGGTATAACAGTTTTGGGATACTTTCATGCATTTCCAAATGCTTCTCTGCACGAGGCTGAAAGGGAGATAGGTATACCCTATGCTAAATAAGCATAAATGGCATCCCTATAAGTTCTACTGTGTCCAACATTTGAAAGAGACTGATTTATCTCGTAGAGTGGAATTCTTTGAATGGTTACTTGTCAAGACTCAAGAGGATGAACATTTCCTTGACAATACCATATGGACAGATGAGGCCAAGTTCACAAAAAATGGAGTTTTCAATAGACACAACAGTCGTTATTGGGCGCCAGAAAATCCCCATGTTGTCCGCCAAAGGGGTTTTCAAGAAAGATTGCAATTCAATGTATTTTGTGCCATAAAGAATGAGTCAATTCTTTATATCGAGTTTTACGATGATAATTTGAATGCATCAAAATATGAAGATTTACTGAGGAATGGAATTCAAATGATTTTAAATAATAGACCAGGAAGAGAACGTGTATGGTACCAAATGGATGGTGCTCCACCCCATGATTCTCATTCAGTCAGCGAAGCTTTAACCTAAATCTTCGAAGACAGATGGATTGGTGATAATGGACCTTTTCGTTGGCCTCCTAGAACACCAGATGGCAATCCTTTAGATTATTTCGTGTGGGGTTTCATTAAAAATATGGTTTACTCTACTCCAATAACAACAATGGAAGATATGAAATTGAGAGTTACAACTGCTTTCAATAGTTTGACTCCAGACTTGATCAGAAGCTCTACACATGACAATCTTTTGAAGAGATTACATGTTTGTTTAAGTAGAGGTGGAGATGTGTTTGAACATTTCTGAAATACACTGACGATTAAATTAACTCATTAATTTATGGGTTTATTATTTTCAGTTCGTGTTTCAGCGTTAATAAAACTATTGTTTGAAGAGAAGTTTCATTCGATGGTTGAGGAGTATTTTAATGATTATCTTTTCATTGTATTATCTGTGACTAATTGAGAAACATCAAACGAAATTTGTTTTACAAAAATGAGTGATGAACAAGGAAACCATGTCAATTTACGTTTGAAAAAGTTTATCTCGAAAACGGTTCAAAATAGAAATAGTATTATCTGAACAAAGTTAATCTAATATTGGATGTAGAGCTCAAAAATGTTTCACAGGGTGTTCCATTTGAAAAAATTGAGTTCCACTCATTTTTTCATGAGATCAAAGTATCTGCATTTTTTGAAGACCCTGTATGAGGCAAATAAAAATATGACTAGGAGTGACGATCCTCATAGTATCACTCCACTCCATTTCGAATTTGATCGTTTTAGTGCAAGAGAGTTCAAGATTATCAGCATTTATAAAAGTTCATGTTTGGTAAAAAAAATATCGAAATTAATTTATAACTTCTAAACGGTAATAGATAGGTATAAGGAAATAGTATATGAATTTGTTGATAGAGTGATAATGAATCATAATATGATATTATATACGGGGTGATCCATTTGAAAAATCAAAGAAGCCGCTACTTTATAGTAGAAGCGACAACGCCACTTCGTCTAAAATATTTCAGGCGTGTAGGTCATATTGACTTATGCATACTGTGGAATTTTCAGGTTGATCCGTTGAATAGTTTGCAAGAAACGGTTAATTAACACTCATCATGAAAAGCCCTTATTAGGTCTGAAAAACCTTCGACACCAACGGCCGAATGAGAATCGCTCTCTGTTATTATCTGCAGCTTCATCTGCATTGTTATGATGTTGTTTGAAGTTGATCGACTTCATGATCAATGTGAATTTTTTCAGTTATCCTTAATCAAACGGGGATCAGTGAGATAATTCATACTGCTCATGTGAAAAATAACGTTGTACTACCCAGCAGGTTCACTGTATAGCCACTGTTTCGAATGAGAGATAAAACCTTATTTAAATTTAGAATACATTCCACCTGTACGAATATGAATAAATTCAATTACCGGACCAGAGGACTGGTATTAAATTTTGTCAAGAAAAGTAATGCGATGTCACAACATGGCATCCAATTCTTCATTCGGACGATCCACATTAAGTGGATGTTTATGTATATGCGGAATTAGCATAATCTAGGTACATTAAAGTCTCGTTTGGGCTGCGTGATCCTAGCAACTACGTGCATCGAGCAACAGATCCGAATTTAGCCCAAATGAAAAATGAACGGTACAGAAAAACAATGAATTGAAAATGTAGTTGTAGAAGATGTATCTCAAGATTTTGGTGTCTAGTTTGAGCATATTTTCTGAAGGTTTGAAATTTTGAAAGGGGAATATTTTTGAGGGGAGAAAAGTTTTTGGCAAAAAACTACTACTACTTCTCTATCTTAATGCACAATAATTGTGGTAACTTTACGGACAAATGGAAGAATGCACTTTATTTTAAAATAATCTCTTGATGAAGGTATGTTGATCATGCATATAGTCTAATCAACAAGTTCAAAATCATGAAAAATAAAAAATCATAATAATTTAATTTTATTTTGTTAATAACAATTGCAATTTTTTACCTGCGCCAAAATCCTTCAAAAACATTTTTCTAGAGGTGATTCCGAATCGAATTAGCTTTTGCTCATATTTTTAGGACCTTTATCTCTATTTTTCATGTTTTTGAACTTGTTGATTAGACTATATGCATGATCAACATGCCTTCATCAAAAGATTATTTTAAAATGAAGTGCATTCTTCCATTTGTCCGTAAAGTTTCCACATTTATTGCCACAGACTGGAAAGAAAAGCCCTTGCGCATGAACATGAAATTATTCCAAAGAAAAAGTTTTTTCGACACAACTCATATGAACAATAAATCACACGAAAAACACTTTTTTCATTCTTTATGAAGATGGATCAGATGTCATTCAAATTAAAATCACACAACGTGATAAATGGGAACGCGTGGTTGGAAATTTCACTTACATGAAAATCTAGCAACCTTGAGGAGCACTTCTCAAAGTTTTGGATTGAGAACACTTGTTTCCAATACCTCAGCAGCACCTATATGAATTTTTGTGAAAAAATTTTTATTTTATTTCTATAAGTTTAATGTAGGTTAGGTAGGTTAGGAGTGTGACTGTACCTATTTGACCCTCCAACAACCCGCAAGGGTTTATTGTGGCTTACACCTATTCAAACTCGACCAAATAAACAAGGCCCACTACTTCATATAGTGAATGATATGTAAGGTCAGATTGAAAAACTGTACTTTCATCAAACTCTGAAAGCTGATTCGGTCCGCAGCGGGACAGGCACAAAGTATATGCTCTGCTGTTTCATAATTTTCCAAACAGAGGCGATCCACACTGTATTCCGACAGATGATTCAGATGATAGTGAACTGTAAGGAGGCCTGATAGACATCGTAGTTCAACAACTGTTTGGTATCAAGCTTCGAACGGTGAATAAACGCCTTGGAGTGAGCCATTTCTAGAAGATTTTCCTGAAAGTGTTTAAATCTTCTTGCCATCCAAATGTTCAGTGTTTGTTTCGCAAAATCTAAAGAAACGCCAATGACAGGTTCTGTTCTGATGAAGCTTCTTGCAGCATCCTCCTTTGCAACGGAGTCAACAGGCTCATTGCCTTCCAGGCCAGTGTGGCCAGGAATCCAAACTTTAGACAATTTGTTGAGTCTTCCTATTAACGAGAGTCGTTTTTGGCAATTTGCTACCAACTTATACGCTGCTCGATGGGAGCCAAGAGCTTTCAATGCCGTGTGACAGTCAGAGAAAATTTTTATTGACTTTTGTGTGGGGTTGAATTCTACCAATCTCTCTGTACACAATTCAATAGTATAGATTTCCGCTTGAAATGCAGTCACAAAGTTCCCTAGGCAGGTCGATATCTCTGTCCTGCGTCTACAACTGAAAACTTCTGCACCAGAACCTGAAGGTGTTTTTGATCCATCTGTGAACCAACAACTATCTGTTCTTGATTGTTCTTACTCCCGAAGGATACAATCCTCTCTACTTCCAAAAGTATTGTACAAGACAGTTCGTAGTTGACAGTTGGAACCATAATGTCAGAGGTCATTCCTAGAATGCTATGACTTTCAGTGTCAGACAGCAGTCAAGTGTACTCTGCATTAGATTGCCTGTGCAATTGGCGAAGTGCACAAGTATATATGCAGTACATCTCTCTCCAGAAAAGAGGTGAGAGAAGTCAGTTCTAGAAGGATCTCCATGGCCGCTGGCCATATCTGGACATATATCTTGGGGTTTACAGACATTTGCTCCCTCTGGCACCAATAAACCACAATGAACGTGGACCTTGCTCAAACTTGCAGATCTACCCCTCTTCTAACGAGGGCATCAAGCAGATTATCCATCAAGAGCGACCACAGAAGGGGAGATAGTACCCCACCTTGAGGGCAGCCTCTGGTGACCCTGAACCTGATGGCCTCGCCTCGAAGAGTCGTAGTTGCAGTCCTGTTTACCAGATTGGCTTAGATCCAGCCAGTTATAGTCGATTCTATGCCTTTTCCAGCCAGGGCTGATTCTATAGATTCAGGTAGTGCATTGTCAAATGCATTGTCGTGTTACTCTATATATTCTTGTGAAACATAGTCGCAACTTCTATACATAATGGGGAATGTTCCTCAATTTGGGTTATTACAGAAAATGCAAGTTGAGTTTTATTCATGACTTTCTCAAATTCTCTTCGAAAAGTATTTAAATTGATGTTTCAAATGTTGGATTTTAATTTTTAAAGGGATTTGTTTCTAATTCACATATTGGCAACAGCGCCTATATCAAGTTGAGATAATTTATACGTACCTAGATATTCTACTTTAAAAAAGGAAAATTATCTTTATAAATCAACAATTAAGGCAAAATATAAGTTATAGTTCAATACCACCTCCACAAGCCACATAAACAACAGTTGTTTTGTTATTTATTTATATAGAGGAAGATAGGTTAGGTGCACAAAATGTCATATGTCACAGAATGTCTCGGAACTCGGAACATAAGTAAACAGAACAGCACGCCTCTGAAATATGTCATCTTTGTTTGTCTCATACAGGTAACAGATTCATTGTCCTTTATTAGCTATAACCGATGTTGCCAAATGGTGAAATAGAAACGAATCCCTTTAAATGTTAAATGCATTATTTCATTCCTCTTTTTTAAGTATTTAAATATTTTTTAAAGAAAAAGGTTGAAATGATAAGTTTAAAATGCGTTGTTTTAGAGCTCTTTTATGAAAACTACTTGGTTTTCGACAGGAGGAACATTCCCCATTATGTTATAGGTACCTGTAACGGTAAAATTATGGAATCGATATTATCTAATTACTTTTCAGAATATCAAGCCAAAATTATGCTCAAGGTAGGAATGAAAATTAAATCAGGTGTTGAAAATGTCATGCTCTGTCTAATAGTTCTATAGTTTGTATAGTTTCACAAAAGTCCATGATGCGATTTCTGAAGTGCTTTCAGAAACACAGACAGACACAGCGGATGACTCCAATTTTTAATATTGAGTTATTGTCATTAACCACGATTATTCCACTTTGAAACGACATGAAATTCAAATTGCCATCCATCATTGTGAACAACTACATTTACCTCAAAGCAAAGTTCAAGGTACGGCCCTATAGTCTTGCGTCCATGAATTAACAACGCACCAATCATAGAACAGACATTCGTTATTTTTATCGAACACTTGAGAGTTATTATTAAAAATACATTTCACAGGATTGTTATAATGTCATTAGGGATTAGGGAGTGGAAATTGTTACCAAATATATATGTGTGTAGTATTACTAGTATAATAACAAAGGGGTGACCGAAGATGGACGATGAAATCAGAGTATATGTCGATAATTAGATCAGGGCTGAAGCCTTCAAAAATGGTAATAAATGAAAAAAAGAATAGTAGGATGAAACTCATTATAACCCATATGATAAAAATGAAAGGAAAAATAAATTAAGGGCGATCTGAGTTGGAGAAGTGGGAGGGGGTGAGTTTTCAAGGGTAAAAAATTGTTTATCTTGATTTCCGACTAAACTACAAGTCCTATGGAAAAAGGTAAATAGAAAAGGGTAAAAAATCATATAGAAAAAGTTGAATTGCAAAGTTGTAGGTGATGAAAAGATCTACAACTTTTGTAGGCACAAATTCTTCACATAACCCCAAAATTCAAATACTCAAGTTTTTTATTTTTTACTTTAATCTTTTTCAAAAAAAAATTTTCCTATGAAATTTGGTGAACACTCACATTTCTCAGTCCTAAATACACTGTGATTTATATTATTCAAAATATTTATCTTTTGACCTTATTTTGACTCAATATATAAATATATATA